>JBAMBO010004569.1:0-47302 GCA_037044535.1 Lordiphosa magnipectinata | reverse complement strand
GGCGTGCCAAAAATTTGAAACAAACTTGATCTGCGTGCACAGTATATGAGTATTCATTTAAAATTATGGTTGCTCTAGCTCTTCTAGTTTCTGAGATTTACATTTTCATACAGACAGGCGGACATGGCTATATCGACTCGGCTTTTGATGCTGATCAAGAATATATATACTGTATGATATCGGAGATGCTTCCTTCTGCCTCCTACTTACTCTATCCCGACTTTAGTATGCATATTTTACTACGCTGATGGAGAAAACCTGTTCAGAAAAGAAGTTGGCATAAACCCAAAATGTCAAAATGAGAAAGAAGCTTTAACCAAAATTTTGAGTACCAAGAACTTTGTAATTGAGTGAAGTACAAACGTTGTCCAAATTACGCCAAGTAAGAAAATAATTGATTCAATTAAACAAATTCTTATTTCAAGTAAGATTTTTTCCATCCCGAATGTTGGAACAGTTGGAAATTTTAAGAAGAGGTTCGATTTAAAATATTTTGCATTTTCTGTTTTGTATTTTGATATTTTATAAGATATTTTGTACATGAATTAAAATGGCGTCTTACTGTAAGCACAAAATGTTCTTGATTCTAGAACGTTTGATCTCATTTCATTTATAATAACAGTAGTTTTTCGTTTCTAGAATGTTTCGTACTTAATTAAAATCATACAAGAAAAATAGAGGAAAGCTTACTTCGGCTCGACCGAAGTGTGTATACCCTTGTAGCTTGTATGATTTTTATAAATTATTAGCCTGATTCCACTGACACAAATATGTACATTCGGCCAAATGTACACATTTTTGACAAGGCCTCCTGTATACATTTTCTACACCTAATTTCTATGGCAGCTGTACTATATAGTTGTCCTATCAAACTTGGTGGACCTATGTGAAAGCATAGATAACTTGTAAATACAAGGTTCGGGGACGTTTGCGTTGAAGACAAAAAAGTTTTTCTCACTAAAACAACATTTTCGACCGATGGTTCCTATGGCAGCTATATGCTATAGTCATCCGATCTGGCCGGTTCCGACAATTGTGCAGCGTATTTGTACCAAAAGACTTCGTGCAAAGTTTGGTTAAGAAAGCTTTAAAACTGACGGAGGAGATACCATAGAAACAGACGGACCGACGGACAGACGGACATGGCTATATCAACTCAGCTCGTCATGCTGATCAAGAATATATATACTTTATAGGGTCGGAAATGATTCCTTCTTTCTGTTACATACTTTTGCACAAACTAAATATACTCTAAGTACCTTCGGTACAGAGTATAAAAAACCACGGCATGAGGCCGTTAAATTATGATTAAAGGGACCTCTGTAAGCATCACCTCATACCCAGTTTTTGAAATGAAGCCTCGGTTCGCGTTTTATGGGTACTTATGTACCTGCAACACACAACGACAACAATTTTAAGTTAGTTTTTAAGGGTTTGAGATAAAAATCTGAAAAATTCAGCAAATGTGGACAGTATCATGGGAAACGCTATACAAAAAATTCATTTCAATCGTACAATTGGTTAAGGTACCTCCAGAAGGAGTTAAACCTTAAATCTTGAATATCTTCAAAAGCGCACGGTAGATTTTTATTTAAATCAATATTTCTGATGGTATAATGGACTATTGCATTTCCCTAAGAGATGGTACTCGACAGCCAAAAAACCGCGAATTGGAGTACCAATTTTATATTCACCCACGAACCACTCCATATGGACTGTGAGCTAGACGTAAAAATGGACCGAACTGTGTTTTCAGATTCACAAAGGAAGCTTTGGTTCGTGGTCTATAGGCAATTTTGTACCAGCAATTGCCTTAAAACAACATTGACCATTTAGGTTGAAACCAACTTCATCAAAATTATGTAATACATTTTATGAGTTAAGTGCTTCATCACAAGCAGGAAAACAGATCATATCATTAAAAAATGTCTTTAGTGGACCTCCAATAAATCTAACAGTGTTATGCTAATTTTTCTTGATCTGAAGCATTCAAAGACTATTTCACTTAAACAGATCTCTGATTTCGGTAATAAGAACTTATTCAGTTTGAATAAATCGAATGGAGATGAGTAACTGAAGCCGTTGATTAATAAAATGCCACCAACCTTCAGAGAGAACGAGAAAAGAGAACGCATTTAAGCTTGGTACGGAGATACTTGCGAAATGTGTGCGAAATCTCTGCACATTATTTCGCCGATAGCAAGTGCGAAAAAAAGGGGCTCATCTCTAGGTGTTTTGTTTACAAATTCAACTTGGCGGGAACATTTAAATGGTTAATTGGTTAATGCTTGTTTGCTAATAATTAAATAGTTTTTAAGTCCATCGTAACCTTTATTTTTAATAGGCAAATGGTGCTCTATGGACACGACTAGGAAAGGGGCTGAATAGACTGTTTGGGCCATGGCATCTCATTATTATGTACTTATAATGCAACGGCATAGATTAGGAGATGTTGTCTGCGACTTCCGACGACAAAGAAGTCCCAAGTCCGACCATTGTTGTGCAGCTCATACAGAATCGGCGGCGTCCGCAAATGAATCACTTAGAGCTGGGCCAAAGTTCCTCATCATAAGCCATCTCGTACAAGGAGCTATAGGTTCTGTAAACGTGGAGCTGACCCCCACTCCACATCGCTGCCTCCTTGAGTTTCGATGGGTACGCTACCATCGCTTCCACTCTTGGCGTGCTTAGCACGCCGGCAGCGTAAGCTGTCCTTTAATGAAGCCCAAGCCGCGTTTCGATGGTCTCCTATAAAAAACAATCAATTGTGAATTACATCCATCCTTTTCAAGGGCAGAATTTTTATTTTCCCAGATAATTTTTGTCAAGCCGCTATCATAGTCCTGCCACAGCACATTTTTCTGTTTTATTACATCAATTAGGGCCACCTTCTCCTCCAATGAAAAGTTGCCCATTTATTACTCATTTTTAAACACCGCGCCTGACGCAGCGTCACATACTTGTGTTTCGCAACAGCGAAAAATATGTTTTACATAAATTTCACACCTTCGAAATAATCACTCATCGCGTGACTATCGGGTGACTATCGCGTGACACGTTGATATCGGATGGCAGCGCTGTGATATCGATATGACTATTTCGCGCCTGAACTCCAGACCAACTCACAAAACAGCAACCTGCGAAATCCGTGCGAAATCTTTTTTTTATATGGAGTTTTTGATTTCGCGGGTATCTCCGTACTAAGCTTTAAAGTTGTTGTTGCTCTACGCTTAGCCAGCTGCGTTGCGTGACGTCTATTCGGAGCCAACAACAAAACCTTCGCTCGGAGAGAAAGAGAGACAACACATATGAAGTTGTTGTTGATTGAGTTTGGGACACCCCTGATTTTAATGACCCAAAAACAGGTTGATGATCCGATGGAGGTGGAATATATTATTCCCAAACTTAATAGATTTGTCGAACCTTACAATTTAAGATCTGCTTATAGCCCTCTAATTGATGCTCCAATATCAATAAAGTTTTTTTTTTTACTTTTAAGAACAATTTTTTTCCTAGATTAAATAAACAAAATCATTTTCTAATTTCCAAATTTTTTTTAGATTAGCAAATTTTAGAACAGGCGTCCATTCATATTTAGAAATGTTTTTCCCAAAATTTAGAGAGGCTGGAAAATATGACCGAATTTATAACATTTTTTTTGTGTGTGCTCGTTTGTACCGATAGCACAAACTCTGTATTACTTTGTGTGCAATTTTGAAGTTTTGTCGATAAAAGATGTAACTAACTTAAGTGGCGCCACCAGAAAGGGATATTTTCAAAAACTCATACTTTGAGATGCTTCTTATAGAAGAAGTACGAGTGAAAGCACGATCCACCGAACTTTATATTTCTCGTTCCTTCTCTTAAATTTAGTACGTGCTGCTATTGCTGCTATTGGAGGAGTAAAATTGATGAAGGCTGCACTCGTTGAAGACCCGCTTGAAGTTCCTATTGTTTTTCCTGATATTTTCCTCTTATCCGGTGCACTAACATCATATTTAGGGGAAGAATCCATATCTAGGCTTTTGAAGCTTGTGTAGTAAGATTTTTCTTTAATCCACGGTAGTTCGTGCACTAAAATTATAACTTGAAGCGGAATGCATTTCCAAGCTGCTGTTGGAAGAGCAAGAGCTCATGGACGGTGCACGTGTTGATCTAACCGATGAAGCCGTTGACGAGCCACTCGAAGAACTAACCCAGGCATGGCCACTACGTCGTCGTCGTTGACGTACCAAGCCCAATACCGAACCCACCACAGGAGTTGAGCCCACAGACGCCAGTCCACGATTGCTGGCATTAAGTGAAACCAAGGCTGAAGCGGGTCTTAGTGTATCTCCAATTCCCGTTTCAATGTTATTTATGGGCGCTGTGGCTGGACGTATTGGAGTTGTTTCACTGCCAGAAGAAGTCTCACTGGAAATTGAGGATTGAGCCTCCTCATTTAACTCATTCTCATCACCGAAAGGTTGTTCATCCAGCAGCTGCAATGTGGGTACACTACGTTTTAGGGTATCACGATACAAAGCCAAACGGCAGACAGGATTTCCCATTAGTTCCACCTCTCTAAGCTGAGGACACATGCCCAGGAAGGAGAGTAGTCCCAGTTCGCTTATACGATTATGTCGAGCCTTTAACACTTGTAGTTCAGACAACTCAGCCAATGGTCCCACACGTTGTATCATATTACCATCCGCAATGAGTACTCGTATGCCCGGTAAACCACTTGTTCCATCGAAGCTATTCAGACCACAGTTGCTGATATTTAAATGCCTTAACTGAAGTAGTCCATAGCCCAAATCGCGCAGAGAACTTAAGACGCTGCCACTCAAATCCAAGTGCTGGAGACGTGGTAGAAACAAGGAAAGTCGTGATAGACTTATGGTATAGGAAATCACTCGCAGACGCACCGTTTCCACTTGCTCCAGATCTGTGCGCTGGGTAACACGACGCTGTAATTGGTACATTTTTCATCAATTGAACTTGGAATAACTAGTTGGTTAACTTACCAATAGCTCATCCAGAGTTGGCTCAGGCGCTTGAGTGGGCAACACTACCGGCAGCAGATGTACAAAAGCTGGAAAATGTTGCGTTTCCTCCAAAATGGGTACATCTCGATCATAGGAATTCCTGCGACCCAGAAATAGACGACGATTGTTGCGTGCTTGCTGCTGCTGTTGTTGTTGTTGTTGCGGTTGCTCAGGTTGCTGTAGGTTAAGTCGCACTTCAGGCGGAGGTAGTCGTATTTGGGCTAAGGCTGCGGCACCCGGTGGAGGTGCCAACATTAAAGGTAGTTCAGCCTGTAGTGAATGGTCAGGCGAGGGTTCTAAATACTCGGCAGGAGCCTCGAGTAAGGGCATAGTTCTTTACTTTGATTTGCGCTCTTCAACCGGTTATGTTTTGACCAAAATTCATTGACTAAACAAACCAAGGGGTTGTCCTGGGTAACGGTAGCTGAACAGGGTTGTCAGAGTTGGCTAAGTGCACATATTCGTAAAAGTCTTGAATATTCTGGATTTTAAAGTCGGCTGTCAGTTTAAAACTTCCTAAAATGTTATAGAAAGGCTTGATAGGCTTACATGGCATTGGTTCTCAGTTCGATAGTGGAACAATAAGTACTAGGATTGTCTATTTTGTATTTGTTGATGCCTCAAATTAATGAGATAGCAAAACCAATCTTTGCCGTGTGTTGACTGGTTTACTTCAAGGTTTAATTACGACTGACTATTCACATTTTTACATTCTTTGCTTAAGCCTACATGAATATGTATGTGGGTATATGAGTGAACTTATATGTAAGCAAGAGTATTACTAAGTAAAGAAATGACACAGAGAGCTAAGGCGAATTTAGGGCTATTACAATAGAACAGCGATGGTCACCAGTACCCCCTGGGGCGCTATTTACACATATACGAGCCGAACACATGGCGAAGCTGAGAAGAAGAGAGCAAAAAGCCTTTCAGTCGCTGGGTAGCCTTTGATGCGGTGATGTCGAAGCAAATCCACGGCGCTTTATTTTCGCACACCAATACACTGTCAAGAGATTTAGAGAAGCTTGGCCCTGGCCCTGCTGAAGGTGCTGTTTGAGCCAATTTTACTTTAATACACTGTCACTTTTTGGCCTCGCTCTCGTTGGCCAATGCTGCAATAGAAACAGCATTGCTCGTAAATAACTCTCAACCCTTTTTTCAGTTCACTCTGCTCACGTCAATGACCGAAAAACCAAATATAAAAGGGGCCTGGGCTTCCCTCAACCAAATGTATTCTGTTATCGCGCTCACTGTCAAGTGGCTGTGGTTGACCACACAGCACTGGTCGGTCTGACAGCAACCGAATAACAGGCCCAACTCAAGAGCTGCGCCTGAGTTTAACACAAGCAGAGAGAGAGAGTCAATGCGAGAGAGAACGAGAGAGCGCATATAGTTCGTCGCATACATTTATATCGTTAGCCGTGCCTTACACAGCGATGCATATAACGAAGAAGACCTTCTGATTGTGTTTCCCTCATCTCACAACCAAATAGAAGCAGAGAGCGTAGTTAAAGATTGTTTCGGTACCTCTTTTCAATGTGGTCGCACGAAAGCTGCCGTTTTCTGACAAAGGCAAACGGGGGACCGATTTTTGCGACCTCTGAGAAAAATAATAATAAACTACACAGATTTACAAGCGTTTGACAACAGAGAAGATAGCAAACTTTCCATATGGATTTTTGGTCGCTGAATTCAAATTAATATTCCGTTTTCCCCCATCATGTCAGGTTTACGAGATATTTGCATAAGCGTGTGTTAAGCGAGGTTTGTTTACATTTGTAGGTTCTGTGACCACATTAAGTAACCTATTCTAAAGAAATTTGTTTCAATGTAAGCTGCGTTGAATGAAGTTCCAGAAAAACTAAACAGGAAGTTTTGATTTTGCTCATTAGATACAAATTGTTGGGTTTTAATATGGAAAACTTGGTTTTTTTTTGGATAAAATCCATTGTTTTCCCAAGTTTAAAAAATTCTAAAAAAAAAAATTGTCTGATGACCAAAAAATCTAAGAAATCCTTAACTGGCCGTTTTTTGCTCATAACTTGAGTATCGTTTATCCGATCTTTAAAATTCCTTCGGCAAATCGATAAATAATTTTGATTACTAGATATCTCTAGAAGGTACGAACAATCAGACAGACAGACGGACAGACGGTCAGACGGACAGACGGACATGGCTATATCGACTCGGTTGTTGATGCTGATCAAGAATATATTATATATACTTTATAGGGTCGGAGATGATTCCTTCTGGCTGTTACATACTTTTGCAGAGATTAGGAACGCTAACATTGAAAACCAAGAAGTTTTTCTCACTAAGACCCATTTTCTGACCTATCAGTCCTATAAGATATAGTCATCTAATCCGGTCGGTTCCGACATATTACCAGCGTGCAGTTAAGAGAAGACTCAGTGCAAAATTTCAGCTCGATAGCTTTTAAGCTGAGGTGAGTAGTTCGCGTAGAAACAGACAGACATACAGACGGGCGAACAAAGCACAATCGACTGAGCTTGTCGCCCTAATCAAGAATACATATAAGCATTTCCAAACTGATGCGTCTTTACGTTTCTACAACATGTTTTTTTTAAAAATATGAGAAATCTTGGATTTTAAAAAAGATTATTCTATAGTCGGGTACCTATTAAGTAGCACTATAATAAGCAAAAACAATGACATCAATCGATCATGAGGAGTAGGGCGGGTCAATTTGTATGGAGCTAAAAAAACGTGGTAAGCGTATAGCAGATTCGGAATCTGCGATGAATTCTAAGAAAATTTCGCGAAGAAACCCCATGTCTTAAATGAATTCCTAGCCCCCGCTGCGAAGCATGAAAATTTAAGGTTGCAGTATATTTTGGTATATTGAGGTTTGAACGGGTTTTTTTAAAAAAATAATACATTTTGTAAAGATCTTATATTTTATTCTGATTCATTTTTTTATAATATAATTTATAAATATTTTTGTTTTTAAATTAACCAACAAATTTTTTTTTTAATAAATTTTTTTTTAATAACTATAACGAAAACACGCCATACATTGATGAAGTGGAAACCAAAAGTCTATAACTTTTTGACAATAAAAGATATAGGTTTGCAATTTGAAATATATATTCAATATAATTTGGAAATTTAAGGTATTCAAAATAAAGTGGGCGTGGCACGAAAGGGGGCGTAAAATACATTAGATGCCGTTTTTCTTTATATCTAAAAATTTACCAATTTAATGGAAACAATGTTAAGTCACAATACAAAACGCTTATGTAATTGTTTAATTTTCACTAATTTCATACAATTATTCAACTTAATATTAAATATAAATAAAGTCAATTTTTAAAGTCTTGCTTCGACTCGATTTGTGGATATTTTAAACGACTTTCTAAACTTACTGACATAACGTCATTTACATTGTGCGGCATTATGCGTCGTGCGACATGTGTCAACAATTGCAGACATCGTTCGGTTCCCTGAATGTGGAATGGAATTTCTGGATCTGCCAGTGGTATTTCCTCAGAATTTAAATACTCCAATAAGTGTTCATGTGGAATGTTAAAAGTTAACGGAGGTTCAAATAAGATGTCGTCGTTATCTAAGTCAACTAAATTCATATAATCTGTGTAGTCGAAATTAATTATATTCTTTTTATAAGACCGGAGCTTAGACGTATCTTGTAATTTTTCGCGATAGTAACTAATTTTGTTAATAGCATTTTCTCGAACAGATTTTCTTTCATCGAAAAGCATTGCTAACAAAATATTTTCTGTATGGGCAAAAAATGAATTGTTTTGTATTGCTTTGTTCACAATTTCTTGAAGATTTTTCGGCAAGAACTGTGCTGACCGAATAAAATTAAATAAAAGTTTACTGCCGTATACCACAGAGTTATAAAATTTGACATTAAAATACATTGGTATGTAAACTTTCATAATGAAATTAGTCAAAATTTTTAAATTGTTTGATGGTAAACTACTAGCGACATAAAAGCGTAAAATTCTGCTTGCTTTTGTCAACCAGCGCAAATGAACAATTTTTCCCGGTTTCATGTTGGCGACATCCTCTGAACACGAACCTTCCGATACAGCTTTGGCTATTCTATATAGATAAAAAATGTCTTAATGTCAACTTAATATTAAGTTGAATAAATGTATGAAATTAATGTCTTAATGTCAACTTAATATTAAGTTGAATAAATGTATAATATTAGTGAAAATTAAACAATTACATAAACGTTTTGTATTGTGACTTAACATTGTTTTCATTAAATTGGTAAATTTTTAGATATAAAGAAAAACGGCATCTAATGTATTTTACGCCCCCTTTCGTGCCACGCCCACTTTTTTTTGAATACCTTAAATTTCCAAACTATATTGAATATATATTTTAAATTGCAAACCTATATCTTTTATTGTCGAAAAGTTATAGACTTTTGGTTTCCACTTGATCAGTGTATGGCGTGTTTTCGTTATTTTTATTAAAAAAAAATTTATTAAAAAAAAATTTGTTGGTTAATTTAAAAACAAAAATATTTATAAATTATATTATAAAAAAATGAATCAGAATAAAATATAAGATCTTTACAAAATGTATTATTTTTTTAAAAAAAACCGTACAAACCTCAATATACCAAAATATACTGCAACCTTAAATTTTCATGCTTCGCAGCGGGGGCTAGGAATTCATTTTAGACATGGGGTTTCTTCGTGAAATTTTCTTAGAATTCATCGCAGATTCCGAATCTGCTATACGCTTATCGCATGAAAAAATTGACCCGCCCTAATGAGGAGTTAAAGATATAAGCAATTATACATGCTGGCGTGACGTTACATAAAACAAAAGTGTGTTTTGACTTGTTTTAGAAAATTGCAAAACTCTGCGAATTGGACAAAAATTATTGTATACAAATTTTTTTTAGTATGATTTGAGATAATACAAGTTTATTTTCCAGGTTATTGTATTCAAAAATATTTACTCAATTTTGTTTTATTTGCCTTAGTATCTGACGTGACGTTACCTGATGTTACGTTACGTAAATTTCTTCATTATATTTATGTTGTTTTTGTTATAACATAAAGCAAAAACTTACAGTTAATTGCAATCATATAGTTTCTTATGGTGTCTTATGTAATATTTTTCAACTCAAATATTTTAGAGACCACAAATCAATGCAATCTAAAGGCATTTTTATGACAACAAAACGTATCCAAATGAGAAAAATGGCTTTGCATTCGAAAATTCGAATTGGGTTATGAATATATTTAAGTTTGGCTCATATTAGTTCATTTTGATTGTTTCCCCAAGAAAACTTGATGAAAAAGTGTTTAAGTCTCGGTAGACTTTTATGTGGAATTGCCTATATAGGTATATATAATTTGTGAGGTCGGAAATGAATATTTTTATGCGTTGCAAACTTCTGGGAAAATTTATAACACCCGTTTAAGTTTCCGAGCTCCTGAGTTTGAGTCCCAGACTAGCTAAGGCTATAATAAAAGATTTTAAATTCTTAAATTTTTCAGAAAGAAGACTTTGACATAAACTCCTAATACTTGCGGGCAGAACAAGTTTATTTTTAATTTTTTGCAGTTCGGAAAAAGCGTCATATCTCCCATAGTTTTGTAGTTCCGAAGAATTGGTAAAAGTCGGGTGAATTATAGTCAAGTTATGTGCAAAAGAAAGTTCGCTGCTGCAGCGCTGCTTTTTGCTGCTACTACTGCAGCAGTAAACTACATACTGATCATATTCTTTCGCAGTTACAGAGTATACTACAGTCGAGCTTCAACGACTAACTTGTTTTTAATTATTTCTTTTAAGTTTGGAAATTATAGTAATATTTGTCGAAATTCTTATAAGGATTATTTTAAGAAGGGCCGATTTCCCATCTTCTACATAGAGCTATCTGACCCATAAACATACAAATAATATACTAAAATCTGAGATTATCAGACACATAGCTGCTATCTGGATGAAAGAAAATTGGCAATTTAAAACGTTTATCAGAAATCGGAATCAGTAACAGGCCTGAGCTTACATGTATTAAGCCTGCACCCATAAAACAAGATTTAGTTAGCCCCAATAACCATGTTGTACGCCAGAGCGGTGGTTTAAGTCCTCTGTGAATCACTAAACCATGACTTCAACATGGATATTTTTATCTAACCTAACTTAAAGCAGTCGTAGGTAGGGCCCTTACCTCTGCAGTAGGCCTTTCTTGTCCTTCATTTTCAAGGAGATTCTATTCCCTAATGAAAACCCACTATTCCTACCTATGACACTTCAACCTACTATGTATGAGGGTGGGTAGAGATGTATGACACTTCAAGTCCATTTTGTTTGGTTTGCTGCGCAGCATCCAAGCTGGCTGACATTTTGTGTAACCTCTGCATACCAATGCTTGCTTTCTACTTGCCTGGCCTTTCATTTTCGTCCGTTTTTTGGCTGTGTGCCCACACACTGACGTCAGCCTGACGTCACGGTAATGACGTGAGAGAGAGTTAGAGTGAGAGAGAGCAAGTGTGCCTTTTGCCATTTCAAGGGCCATTAGTTAACGCCAACGCCAACTCAACCAGACGACGCCTCTGCCTTACGATAATCAAATTTGTCCTGCAGCTAGTGCCGGCTTTTGCAGTGTTCGCTGTGTGTTGTTTATGTAAAGCCACCCTCCGCCTCCCCCCCAACCGACAAAAAGCAAAGCTTTTCCGATTGACGTCATCAACTTGGGGTACAGAACAGAAAGCTGCGCAGTAGTCTGACCCAAGCTGACAAGTAACCACGCATTTATCGATTCACTGCCAAGATGAAACGAGAGAGTGTGGGCGCAGCGACAGCTGCTGCACTGTTCAAAAATAATGCGTGTCTTGTTATTAACTTTTTTTTTCTCCCGGTGTAGTCGCTGCTGGCTGCTGGCTGCTGCTTGATTAAGTGGATTGCCAAAAAAAAATTATGCCTAAAAATAGCATTCGTTCATAACAAAGATACACCAACACACTGACACGCACTGCTGACGTCATTGTACAAAGCTTTCGGCTATGCTCGTTACTACGCTACAGGAAGCAGGACACACAAACAACGAACGACACGAAACGAACCCACCACCCCAGAGAGCTCAGCTAGGCCATTTTGGTTCGATGGTTCAGTCAGTCGCCAAGCAGCCGCGAACGCGTGCAAAACATAAGACTTCGACGAGGACGACGACGACGACGCTCTTCAACTGTGACCAATAAAAAAGTGACAAAATCGAAGTGTTCTTAGTGAAAATTGGTAAAAAGGATCAAAAGCCTTGAAGAAGTCTCAGTCAGAAAAAAAAATGCTCCAAAACCTTTAGAAGAAACCCCTTTAAAGGCAACCCAAGCAACTGAGCTGAAGTGTGTGTGTGTGTGTGTGTGTACAAGTGTGGGTAGCTGCATAATTATTTGGGTCAAGCAAGAAAAGCTGCATTCTCCACCTGTTATGAAGTAGTAGGATTTGTTACTAGTTAACCCACAGCAGCTGGAGACATGGAGGCCACTCAGCCCAAGGTGCATCGTCAGCATCAACGTCAGCGTCGCACTGAGGCACGGCAACGTCGCTTGGAACGTGAGGCAGCCGCCGCCTCCGTGGTCAGTACTCCAGATCTAGAGCAGAAACAGCAGGAGGAGTTAGCCTGCGCTGCCGCTCTCAATGATTCCGCCTCCACGACAACGGCCGTAGCCCATACAGCCGGAGGCACAACTAGCGCTGGTCGCATTAGTGCTCAAAGTTCGGCGGATAGCATTGAAATGGTTGGTTCACCCAGTCAAACCTCACAGCAGACGGTGGTTTTGGTCAATGGACATTTACCGCCGAGCACACAGGATACCACCACCACAACCACCGCTACGACGGCCAACCAGGAGGAGAGTGCTTCTTTGGGTGCAAACGAGACAGTAGCTCATCTAGAATCACCCACACAGCCAACGAAACAAAGCGATGGCAGTCGCAATTCATCGGGTGATGCCATGAGCCTGCGTGAGACTCTGCAACAGCTACCAGCCACCCATGGACATCGTTCGAGACGCCACCATTCACCACAGTCGCCGGCTCTACGTAATCTAGAGGCCGATTCTTCGTTTCATCGCGGTATTTTGGGTTATATGGATCGAGAGCTCAAGCTGAGTTCGCCCACGCCTTCGGCTTTGAGTAGCGGCGGTGCAGCGGGTACTGGTGCGGTGGGAACGGGAGCTTCGCGCAAGCAACAATCCCTGTCCGATCCGCAGGCCAGTCCCGCCCAACGTTCGCTACGATCGCGCAACAGTTTCGACAAGAGTCCACGACGTAAGCGCAGCAAATCCGAATCCCGCAGACGACGCGAACGTAAGCTGATAGCCGCTGGCGAAATGGAGGTACGTCAGGCCAATGAGACTTTGATGCGATACCTGAAACAATGCTCGGACATGCATGATGCTTCTTTATCGGGCGAACTGGAAATCGATCAGAGCTATGAGGAGCGACGGGTGCATCGCAAAACGAAATCGCAAAGGAATAAGCGGGGACAGCTAATCAGTGAGTGGCCATTGCTACCCTGGACGCTCCTGCGCAGTTGCCTCTACCTAGCTCCTTCTCTCTCTCTTTTTTTTCGCAGGCAAACTGTACTCAGCTGGTGGCCTTTCATCCATTTTGAAAGAGCTGGCCGATGACATCGCGCCCGCCGACGGCGAGGAGATCTACAACCCATTCACACCGGTCGTCTCACCCACAGACGATACGCCCGCGCACATCGACAAAATGTTTCTGCAGACGTCATCGGGGTATCGACCAGTGGAGCACAGCTACTATAAGCGCTCATTTGTGGGTGGCAGTGGAGTAGGTGCCGGAGCAGGGGCTGGTGCTGGCGGGCGACTGGATGGCATTTCGGCCGCTGAGTTGGGTGGTGCCGGTCGTCGTCTCTTTCGCACGAATGGCTCTGGCTCAGCCAGCGGACGTGGCAGCTATGGCGATACACGTTGTCTGCTTAATGCCGACTTCAATCGGTAAGTGAAAAGAAACAAGGGTTTGCCAAATCAGGGGGGTGGAGTCCTGTTTGTTTTTTCTTTTTTTCGTTTGTTGAATGAATGACGTGAATTTACAACGAATATAATCTTGTGGTTACCGGCTATTTTTAGTCTTGGTTTTGCCTAACCGTGGGTGGTTAAATTTGCGTTCTGTCTCTTTAGATTGTATAACAATTTGATTGACATTTGGTTATCAAAGTCAGACGTCAGTTGGTTTGTGACATTATTTTTAGAACTTAATCGGTCTTGGGGACATTAAAGTTTTTCCACCACTTTAATACTGCGCGTAAAGTTAGAAATCAGAATGTGAGTGTGAGTGAGCAGCTTGCTTGCATATTGATGAAATACCCTAATCTTTTTCAATATGACGACTAAACTAACTGAGCTTTCATCTTTGAATTGTGTAGCCTTTGCACAAGATAATTTTCAACACAATATTTTGTCAATTTCTAGACGAATCTTTCAACCAGTGTTCTATATTATGCAAAATATAGCCAACCGGACCTTGAAAAAAAAAAAAAAAAATAGAGGAAGTTTATATACCCTTGCAGCTGGTCAAATTGATATAAGTAAAGGTTTTTAATGATTTTTACTCTACAACCGATTTTGACCAAACTCCCCAAAGTTGTGTGGAAACTGATAATATTCACAACTGGAAGGTATAAAGACTCTACCATTGAAAACAAAAAAGTTTTTCTCCTTAGAACTTCTTTTTCGACCGATAGTTCCTATGACAGCTATATGCTATAGTCATCCGATTTGTATCAAACTTGGTAGAATTGTGTGCTAGCATATAATATTGATCAGTAACAAGTTTGGGAGCGATAGCGTTGAAAACAAAAATGATTTTCCTACTAAGACTTTTTTTCATACATATCTTTTGTATGGCAGCTATACTATATAGTAAACCGATTTTCATACAACTTGTTGGAATTATGTAAAAGCACGGAAAACTTAGAAATACCAGGTTTGGGCACGCTTGCGTTAAAGACAAAAATGTTTTTCTAACTAAAACTACTTTTTCGACCGATAGTTCCTATGACAGCTATATGATATAGTCATCCGATCCGGCAGATTCCGACAAATGTGCAGCGTATTTGTACCAAAAGGCTTTGTGCAAAGTTTGGTTAAAATAGCTTTAAAACTGACGGAGGAGATAGCACAGAAACAGAGGGACAGACGGATATGGCTATATAAACTCAGCGCGTCTGATCTGCTGATCAAGAATATATATATATTTTATGTGGTCGGAGATGCTTCCTTCTATGCGTTACAAATATCTGGTCAATTTTAATATAATACAAGCGATAGCATTGAAATCGAAAAAGTTTTTCACACTAAGACTTATTTTCAGACATATCTTTGTATGGCAGCTATACTTTACAGTTGTCCGATTTTCAACCAACTTGGTGAAATTATGAAAAGGCTTAGAAAACTAATAAATGTTTGGGATGCATTGAAAACAAAAAAGTTTTTCTCACTAAAACTAGTTTTTCGACCGATATTTCCTATGGCAGCTATTTGCTATAGTCATCCGATCCGGTCGGTTCCGACAAATATGCAACGTATTTGTACCCAAAGATTTTGTCCAAAGTTTGGTCATGATAGCCTTAAAGCTATGGGAGGAGATGGCATAGAAACAGAAGGACGGACAAGTACAACTGAACTCTTCTTCCAATCGAAGAGCTTGATTGCCCTTTCACACTTGTAATCGATTTCTTAAAGCCTTTTTAACTAACACACCTTTATTTTACAACTACACAGAAACAAAAGTATATTTATTGATAGTCCATTGGATGATTTTGGTACCCATTTGGACCGGATAGTTTTGATGTTGATGTAAAAAGGATATTAATAATATCTATTTAATGTTAAATTGATCTTAGATTTTCACCTGTTCCGAATTTACATTTTCGGTACGGTTCAAAAAAGTTAAATTTCATTGGCAAGGGCTTTCCAAAAGGTAGGGGCAGCAGTGCCTGTACGATTCTTAAATATTTCTATAACTTTATTTTTTAGCATTAAATAGTTAAATAAACCCCCTGGCTACGCCTTTGGACATTCGGAAATCTAACAAATTTGTTGTACTTTGCTTAATATTAGCGATAAAGACTCGAAACCACTACGAAAGTACTTATATCGGATTTTTAGTATTATATACATTTTATAAGGACGTTTAATATAAGCAATATAAACGCCACCCATAAGAATGGATCCTTGATTCCTCGTTCAGAAGCGATTTGGACGCTTACCAAAGGATTTCAAATAACAAAGCGATTACTGACACCATTAGAGCCTTCAATGGCACTAATGTTAAATTCACACATTTTAAAGATTTTGACATCTTAAAGCTATTGCGTTTACCATCTTTTTAGTCCCATCGAATGAAGTCTCAGATGATAGGGCCTTAAAAGTTTTTTTTTTCTGATCAAGAGTACAGAAATTCTGAATATTATTTTGAATATTAGTCACATAGATTACATTTCAATTAAATTTGGGAAAACTTGGGCCGAATCAAGATACGAACCAAAAATATTTTCCAAATCTCTCGGACCTAAAATGATAAAACTATCCATTCCAAATGGGCCTTTTGACCTTTATTTTCTGTGTAGCTGTATAGACGGCGACGCTCGGGTCCTCTGAAGTATGCTTATATGTTTCTAATAAGAGCGTGTATATTTAAATTTGAAAAATATCTAACTGCACTCAAAAAACAACTTACCCTAAAAGTGCCATTTTCGCCCTAATTTTTAGAAAATCGCCCTAAAAAAGGGCTAAAGAAGAAAATTTTTCAAAAAAATAAATAGAAATTGTGTTCTAAATTTCAGGGCAATTTTTTTTCTTAAAAATAGAAATCATTTCTAAATTTTAAGGCGATTTCGATTTTAGGGCGATTTTCTTAAATATAGAAAAATAATTTTCTGAGTGTGCATTATATCAGCCTACAGAACAAATTTCAAGTTAATTATGTAAATAATTTTTGAGATGTGGCTTTGAGCCGGTTTAGCCGGCTATTTCAAAACCAAGAGAATCAAAAACATCATCCCACCAGACTACACATCAAACTTTCAGTTCATAGCTCAAATCCGGTTCGTACTGAACCAGTAAAATATGTAACTATGTACGTATTACCAACCAACATACGAAATTTCAAGCTGAAAGCTTATTTCCTTACCTTTGTACCGACACCAAAATTTCTGATCGTAGCCCAAATTAATTTTTGAGATTTGAGAATTTCGAAACCCTTACCGAACCAGTAATATACAAAACTCCATATTACCAACCTTTCGAACGGGTTCACTCAGAAAATTATTTTTCTATATTTATGAAAATCGCCCTAAAATCTAAATCGCCTTTAAATTTAGAAAAATTTCATATTTTTAAGAAAAATTTGTCTGCATTTCTAGAAAAGTCGCCCTAAAAATGAATTTTTTAGAAAAAACTTTCTAAAATTTAGAAAAATATATTTTTTTTTTTTTTAATTTTTAGGGTAATTTGGCCTTTGATTTTAGAAAATATTTGTTACAAATTTAGGGAATTTTTGCCTAACAATAACAACCACGTTCGGTGGTCGGGTCCGGTGATCGTCTCTCCTCTTCTCTCCCCCGACCTTTTGTTAAGAAAAATTGCCCTGAAATTTAGAACACAATTTATATTTTTCAGAAAATTTTCTTCAAAATAAGGCGACGCGCCTTTGGCCCTTTTTTTAGGGCGATTTTCTAAAAATTGGGGCAAAAATTTCACTTTTTAGGGCGAGTTGTTTTTTGAGTGTAGCCTAGGAATCTTTCCTGATCGACATGGATATATGGGATGAATATTTTGGGAAGATAGTTTCAGCGATTTAAACCCCTATAAGGAACAAACAAACATACAAATCGGGACTGCAAACCCACCTCCGGTTCGCAGGTTCGACTCAAAATTTACCAATGGTTGTGCAGCTTCTTGCTTTTGCGAATCAATAAAAAGACTTTGGTATTAAGACTGCAGTAAAAGAATGAGGCAAGGTAAGGTAAATAGAAGATGGATTTCCGGGTTCGAGTCTGAGCGGTTACGAACATATATTCACTTTAATAGAATTTGCATTTCTATTAAAATGCGATAAGACAATGGGCCTTACATTTCTGAACATTAATCATTGGTAAGTTTTAGTTCAAACCCGCAAATACGAGCTTCGACAAAACGGACCCATTTCACTTAAAAATTCGTTTTAAACCTTACAATTGAATGCGAGGCAGAACTTTTAGCGTGTACCCACGATTTTACATTTGTTTGGTGTGTGTCCATTTGTTCTGCAGAATTCTGCCCCGACACATACATTATCCTATTAAAAGTCTGTACACAACCGGGCTAGTTCAACAGATATTGGCGTCAGCTGTAAAATAAGTAGCCATGAAAAAGCATCTCAAACATTACTGTTCTGTCTCAGACATTTCTCTTGTGCGAAAATTAGAAGCACACAAGCCATGATTTTGAGATAAGCTCGCCTTGGCCCTTCGGAGCTGTAAAGCCAAATATTTAAACATTTACATTTTGACCGAAAAGGTAGTATTATGGGGGGTGTCCTGGAAATCACTAGAAATTTTGGCCTCGCTTTTGTTTGGTGCACAGATGACGCCACCATAGATAGATGGCGCCAGCTGAGGTTGGTTTTAATTAATACGGCAGCATTCAGTTGGTTTAAAGATGCAACCTATTCTGAAAACTAATGTTGTTTACATTTCCATAATTAACATTGATTATCAAAATTGTTTTGGTGGTGAATTTTGCTGAATCTCCTAATAAAACACGAGAGACCGAAAGAGATTTCTGGGACACCGATAATTGGTATTGGGTTGGAATTTGGCTGGAAGAGATTTCCGTATAAATATTTTTTCTCTCATAAAAAGGTTTTATTTGGATGACGGATATATTATATTAGGATATATTAAGTAATATTGTTCCATTACAACTGCTGTAAAACTATAGTTTTTCGATTGTTTGCTGCTAAAAAAAAGCTCTAACTCACACATATACTTATTTGTTCTAAATCTACTTTTCTTCTTATTTCTTCTCCCTTTCCTAGCAATGGCATCACTAGCAATATACAATTAGCCTGTGTAATTCAACGAATTTGGTTGCTCATCTCAAATATATGCCATGGCCTGTTAGCTGGTCTAGCATTGGCCCATTTACTTTTTGTGCTGAGCAGTCATCCCATGGATTGGTCAAAGGTCATCAACAGCATGAGTCTTGCGGGCGAGACAGCCACATCAACGATGATCTTGAATACGCCAACAACACAAGCAACAAGCACATCAAACATATTGCCCACCAGTTTCGGATTGAATCAAGGCGAAGGCGTTGAAAGGGAGCCAAGTGGAGTGGCTGACTCGCCGTCAACATCAACAGGGACAAGTGAAGCTATGACTTTGATTCGTGATTATGCGGGATTTGCGGATATGTATATAAATACCTTCTATTGTTTGGCAATCATTTGTCTGGTTTCGGTATTCGATCGGTAAGTAAAATTTGTAATAAAAATATTTAAGGCTGGAAATAGGAAGGTATTCACTAAGACAAAAGCAAAGTCAATACTTTAAAAGGGATTTCAAAAAATAAATTAAATTGATAAATTAAACACACTGCCGTCGGTTTTTAGGCGAAAAATATGGGTAAAAACTATTGTTTCGCCCTCAATTGAAAATATCTTTGTTTAGAAATCTAGACTATATCAGCAATTAATCTTTCCGTCCTTAGTACTAAGGTCTTCTAAGCCATTAGAAGCCAATTTTGGGACCTTCATCAGCATGCGCTAAATATAGAAAATAAAAGTGAAAGTCAAACTCATTTTGTTTGAAGTGGCTCTGCGTGCTAGTTGGCTCAAGAACACATTGACCTCAAAGCAGGCCTCTCAGCTCGCACGTTTTCATTGAACAGAAAGAATATACAAACATATATGTATACTGGGCAAGGCAAATGTGGGTCTAGACTCTAGACCATAAGAATAAGTCGTCAATATTGACATGGCACAAGTTCTAGTGTTTTAATTTGGAATTTGCGCAAATAAGAAAATTTTTGTTTGGCTTCATGGAAATTGCGTGTGGTCGATTTCATCAGCCACCAAATATTTTAATGCCCTTAAACTTTGCTCTTTCTGGCCCACACACACACACACACACACCCCTTGCTTTCTCTCTGCCTGCACTCTTGACCTTTAAAGGCTGCGATGCTAGTGGGTGGATGGAGGTGCTCAGTTGGAGCATCAGGATTTGTCTGCTGATGTTCGTTTTGGTTTTTGGTCGAAGTGTGAAACTGTGTATGACATTTCGGTTTGGTTATTCTGTGGCAGCTGATTTATGTGCGAAGCTGCTTGCCGCTTGATGCCCGTTGACTTCCGGCAGCTTCGACTGAATGTTTTCTGTATCTGTTGTTGACCTTTTAATGTTGTTGCAGAAGCAGCTGGCTGCAATTGCTGATTGAATTAAGACTCATAAATGTCAAATGGCTGGAAAGAGCAAATAGAATTGAAAGAAAATGTCGTTAAGGAAACTTGTGCTTAAACACAAAAGCTATGGATTTAACCAAGATGCAATTTCCAACCAAACGTTTCGAAGACAGATGATGGCAAGTAGAATTGATAACTTCCTAGTTGGGGAAGAGGCATGAAGAGGCTGTTGCCCAATCTGCAGTCTCCAGCTAAAAGTCAACAGATTTTGACTTAACTACTATTCGGTATGCGATATATCCTTCAAAGACATGCCTCAGTGGCTAGCCAGAATCGGTATTGGGTCAAATTATTGTGAACAGATCCGAACACAAACAAGAAACGGTTTTATATACAGAAGAAAATAAATGTTAAGATTCATATTGAAATCCGCTGGACAAAATGAACTTTAAAAAATATAATATATTTTTCATATCAATTGGGTATAAAAAATATATCTTTCCGATCAAAAATAATATCACTTTTTCTAGTTGATATGAAAACGTTTCTGAATGATCCCGCAAATGTTATAATAACATGACTACAATATCAACTAGAATTCGAAAAACGGAAAGCTCATTTTAGCGGTGACAGAGTAAGATAAAGTGACCGGGTGTGGTGCAGCGGGTAGTGTGTGGGCCTGCTGTGCGGGAGGCGTGGGTTCAATGCTGACTTGGAAATCTCAGTGATTAAGAACGCTCACATTAAAGTCGAAAATGTTCCTTACTTCCGACCTATTGTTAATAGATTTCGAGCAAAGTTTGTGAATCTGTTTGAGAGCATATAAAATTAATAATCTGCAAGGTTGTCAAAAAAGTCTTGCGGTATTTTTATTGAATTTTCAATTGTTCATAAAATTGGTTATAATAATGCGATTTTAAGTCAAATATGCGCCGTTTTGTTCGATGACGAATTCCCAACGAGATGCCAACTTCATAATGCCCCTCTTATAGAAACTCGCTTCCCTATTGGCAAAAAACTCGGAGAGCCAATTTTCACAGAACTCTCTTGTGGCCAACTTCCGACTACCAAGCTCGTTCGCCATGGACAGAAATAGGTGGTAATCACTTGGTGCGAGATCCGGACTATACGGTGGATGCAAAAGAACCTCCTATCCGAGCTACCGGAGCTTCTGGCGCGTCACCAAAGATGTGTGTGGCCTGGCGTTGTCCTGATGGAAGACAATTCGGCCTCTGTTGATCAAAGATGGCCTCTTCTGCATGAGTGCTGCATTCAAGCGGTCCAGTTGTTGGCAGTACAGGTCCGAATTGAGCGTTTGGCCATAGGGGAGCAGCTCATAGTGGATGATTCCCTGCCAATCCCACCAAGCACACAGAAGAACCTTCCTGGCCGTCAATCCAGGCTTGGCCACCGTCTGGGCAGCTTCACCGCTTTTTCGACCACGACCGTTTGCGCTTCACGTTGTCGTAAGTGACCCACTTTTCATCGCCAGTCACCATCCGCTTCAAAAACGGGTCGATTTTGTTGCGATTCAGAAGCGATTCGCATGCATCCATACGGGCAAAAATGTTTTTTTGCGTCAAGTCGTGTGGCACCCATACATCGAGCTTCTTTTTGAATCCAAGCTTCTTCAAATGGTTTATAACGGTTTGATGACTCATGCCCAGCTCTTGGCCGATGCTACGGCTGCTACTATGCCGGTCTCTTTCGATCAATTCAGCGATTTTATCGCAATTTTCGACGACAGGCCTTCCGGACCGTGGCGCATCTTCGATCACCTCTGCACCAGAACGAAAACGTTGAAACCATCGTTGTGCGGTGGAAATGGAAACTGTATCGGGTCCATAAACTGCACAAATTTTATTGGCAGCATGAGATGCATTTTTGCCTTTATCGTAGTAGTACTGTAAAATATGCCGTATTTTCTCTTTGTTTTGCTCCATGTTTGCGAACGCTATAACTCACGAACGACTAAAAACAAACAACAATAAATCAAACACGTGTTAGCGCGTGAAAAGAGCTTTCCAAAAAGCTCTAGCGTGAACCGATGTGACGAATACAACTAGAACTACGCGCTTGCAAAGACAAGCTTTCGGAAATACCGCAAGACTTTTTTGATTAATTAAGTAATAACTTAAGTATAACTTAAGTAATATAATTAAGTTCAGGAACTGAAATGGCATTTCGGGTTTCTGGGAGGTTAATTTCATCACCAATGGGCATTAAACTTGGGTTTTGGTTCTTTATTCCTTGTTAAAGGGCGCAAGCCTACTGTTTACCCACTGTTAACCCTCTGTTAAGTCACAAACTACTGTCAACTCACTGTTAACCCACTGTTTACCCACTGTTAACCTACTGTTAACTCACTGTTAACCCACTATTAACTCATTGTTAATCCACTATTAATCCTCTGTTTCTCCACTGTTTCCCCACTATTTGGTCACTGTTCCCCCCTATTTCCTCCTGTTTGTCCGTCTTTCCTTCTCTTTCCCCCTCCTTCCCCCTCCGCCCTCACACCATCCCACTTCACACATCCACAAACACACACAACCCACCTGCTGCTAGGGCAAATGTCGAAGTGGCAGACTTTGCAAAGTAAAAATGCGAATACAAAAGTGAAGACAAAGAAATCTGTCACAAACATAAAATTTTTCTCGTTCTAGTCCCCCAGTCAAGCGTCTGTGAAAGAGCTTCGCTCTAAAAAATGATTGTCTCACTAAGACCCATTTTCCGACCAATCGGTCGTATGACAGCCATTAGATATGGTCTTCCGATTTTGACTAAATTTTGCAAATTTGTTGTGCATTTAATTTTAATAATCACAGAGTTTAAGAATGGTGTAATTGAAAACAAAAAAGTTTTTCTCATTAAGACCCATTTTTCGACCGATCGGTTCTATGGCAGCTTTGAGATATAGTCATCCGATTTTGACCAAATTTTGCAAATCTGTTTGAATGCATTTAATCTTAATATTGGACGAGTCTAGGGATGCTAACATTGAGAACAAAAAGTTTTCCTTAATAAGACCTATATTTCATTCGATGGTTTTCATGAATGCTATTAGTTATAGGCATCCGATACGGTCGGTTCCGACATATTAGGAGCGTGCAGTAAAAAGGAGACTCTGTGCAAAATTTCAGCTCGAAAGCTTCAAAACAGAGTGACTAGTTCGCATAGAAATGAACGGACTGACAGACAAACGGACGGACAAAGCTCAATCGACTCAGCTCGTCGCCCTGATCAAAAATATACATATTTTATGGAGTCAGAAATAAAAATTTCTATGCGTTGCAAACTTCTGGTCAAAATTATAATGCCCTTTGCAAGCGAAAGGTATTCAACATTTGAAAGGCCCCAAAAAACCCAGAAAAGATAAATACTTAGAACCGATTTGCTTGCATGATAATGAAAAAATCGCTGGAAAAGGTTATTTAATATACTTAATGCATCGCTGAAACATTTTATGTGATGACACGATACCGTAGGATTTTATATCAAAATTCTACTTACCTCAAAAACTCAGTCACTATAATATGACCAAAATTTTAATTAAACAGTCGTTCAATAAAAACAAAACTAATATTCCTTTTCATCTTTCCAGCATGGACATTTGTCGTTGGAGCTTCTCAAAGGCCAGCGAATTGATATCATTTCGTTGGCTAATCATCACAATGATTTACATAGCGACAATAATTCTAACTATATGCTCCGATTCCATCGATGAGAAGCTCTATCTGATCAATAATAATGCAAATATAACGCTAACACAACAGGAGCTGGTAAGTGAACAAACATATTTTCATCATATTGTTCCCCTTCTAAAGTACATAATTTACTTTTAGCTAAGCAATAGTGTTCGGAGTGTGTGGAGCAGTTTGTCGGTGACGCGTAGCATTGCTGCTATATCTGGTTGGATAATGATTGGTTTAACGCCGCAGGAGGATTTGCTTTATGAGCATCTGATTGATCTAACCAAATATCAATTGACAAATAATTGAATTTAAGTCTATGAATATTGTATATAAATATAGTCGAACTTTATTAGCAAATGTTGTTCAGTTATAATGGCTTTTTATATGGTATAATCGAACTAATTAACTATGTACAATTGTATACCAAACAAAGAAAACAAAAAACAAAAACTTAAGCTTTACCAATTTGATGCAGCTAAAACAGACCGTTTAGAAGAAATACCTACATATATATATGTAGATATATATATATATTAACCCATGTACTTATGCATATATACAATATGTTAACTATATAGATTTAAATATATATACAAATACTTGAAATACTTTTCATACACATATCGTCTAGCAAAAAAAAAAGAAGGAAAAACCACTTTTGTTTAATTTATATATATTTACATAAAATCAATGTTGTGGAAATTTTAACAAAAGATAATACTCGTAATACAAGGCTTCCCACTTTGGCAGGTCGCAACTGATATGGCTTACATGCAACATTTAAAAGGAAGAATATGAGTCTAATTTTTAAAACAAAATGCTTATGATTTTTGGTTTCACCTGCATCTAAGCCATATCTTTTGTTGCCCAACAAAGTCATTTGTATAAAAGCGTTAATTACATTAATAGCAGATGTGTATATACATACATATTTATATCTAGAAACTGTTAAACGAAGAATACTATTTTCCTGTGTTAAACAAATTTTTCTCATTTCGACCTCACTGTAAAAAGTGTACGCTTTTCCAAAAACTACAGAGCTGTTCACACACGAGTGTACATAAACCGAGTGCAATAAAAATCATATTTAAAAATATAATCTATGAAACAATTATTATAATTATATACCATTCCAATTAGACGAACAAACGAGCTAAATGAAAAATTTGAGACGAACATTAACGACAACAAGGAAACAAAACTATGAACATTGTAAAATTGTATATAAAATATAAATGCAAATAAAAATGAAAAACAGAAAATTGTAAAAAGAGCAAAACAAATTATCAGCGATTTTTCTTGCAGCCTGAAATTCATACAGCAGGTAAACGAAAACATTTCGAACCCTTACAAGCAAATAAATTCTTATTAGTTTTCGAGAGATTTAGCGCTAAATTGACATGAGAAGGCAGATATCACTGAACATAGTAGTCTAGGAGGTTCTTGAAACAGCTGTGTATACGACCTAGCGCCGGTCAAAGTTACAAGTTCTTTTTATACTCTGTACCGAAGGTACATAGAGTATATTAAGTTTGTGCAAAAGTATGTAACAGGGAGAAGGAATCGTTTTCGACCCTATAAAGTATATATTCTTGATCAGCATCAACAGCCGGTTCGAGATAGCCATGTCCGTCTGTCCGTCCGTCCGTATGAACGAAGAAATCTCAGAGATGGTAAGAGATAGAGGTTTGACATGTATGGGACATATATTTCTTATACTTGCAAGCAGATCAGTTTATTTTCAATTTTTGCCACGCCCCCTCGCGCCCCCGCGATTTGGAAAAAACGTCATATCTCCTACAGTTTTGAAGATAGATCGTTTGTACCTTCTAAAGATACCTTGTAAATTATTTATCGATTTGCTGAAGGAATGATAAAGATCGGATGAACGATACTCAAGTTATGAGCAAAAAACGGCCAGTAAACACCCCCCACCCCCCCACCCATCGCCACAGCATTCTATTGAACGGCAATCTTAGTGAGAGAGAGAGAGAGAGTGAAACTTAGAGATGAGCGCGTATAACTCGTGAGCAAATGCTAGCTGTCGGGCTTGACCGACTTTCTTTCTTGTTTAACATATCAATATTACATTTTAAACATCAAGTTTATTTTCAACTTTTGCCACGCCCCCTCCAGCCCCCGCAATTTGGAAAAAACGTCATATCTTCTACAGTTTTGAAGATAGATCGTTCGTACCTTCTAGAAATACCTTGTACACAAAATTATTTATCGATTTGCTGACGGAATGATAAAGATCAGATGAACGATACTCAAGTTATGAGCAAAAAACGGCCAGTAAACACCCACCAAACAGCCTACCCATCACCACAGCATTCTATTGAACGGCAATCTTAGTGAGAGAGAGAGAGAGAGGGAGAGAGAGAGAGAGAGTGAAACTTAGAGATGAGCGCGTATAACTCGTGAGCAAATGCGAGCTGCGACGTTAAGGGTACAGAGTATGTTATAGTCGGGCTTGACCGACTTTCTTTCTTGTTATCAATATTTTGTTAGTTTAATTAAATTTTTAAAGTTCGAGTTCTGATTGAAGACCATGCGGCTTTATGCAAATATTTCGTAATTTCGAACTCCAGATAAGACCAGATAATATTTCAACGTTTTAGGAACGTGAATTTATATATGTATGATTGAATGGCAAACCCTTCTAAACACAATCGATAAAATACAAGACTGTAAGCTTTAAGTTCAGACATCCCTATTGGTAGACCCCATGATACAATGGCTAAAAGGAAACGCTACCTGAAGTGGCTTTTCGCAGGCTTGAGGGATTGAAAACACAAAAATCAGGTCCACAGAGTCGGAGCTTACACTTTTAATATAAATTGCAATCAAACGGATTGCAAACTTAAATCATGGAACCTAACCTTACTGAAAATATCAAAGCTACGCAATTATCACCAATGTTACATGAAATAGTACCAAACCGAACCTTTGGTAAGTTGTCTTTGGAGCGTAAAATAGGTATTGTAACCGAATTCAAGCTCAATACAACCAGTACAAGACGGGCAGTTGGCTTAAACATCTGCCATATGAAATAGTTCTCTAAACCAAGCTAATCACTCCATGTTCAAAAACAGCTGAAAGATACAACCATTTTGTATGGTTTTCCAAAGCAAAGTGTCGGCTCGATAGCAATCTTGGAAATATATGGTTACAATAATAAAATCTGTACTGTAGATTGAGTTTATTATAGCTGCTGCCAGTGTAAATTCTATATTAAATAAGCTGTATACTTTTATTGACCGCTGTATTAAGCTTTCAATAAGTTGGTTTGTTAAGCAAGAGCTTTTTGCTTGGTTATGGTCACACTGCCACAAATTTGGGGTGGAAACCGTTAGATTTAAAAATTATATTGCATATAAATACTCTATATGGCTAGTTGCTTCTATTGGTTTGGCAAGAAACTCTTGTCGTTTTTTCCATTAAATTCGGAAGTGATTTGAATTAATAATGAATACACACTAGTATATTCGTATACTATAGTATATTAGTATTAGTATTCCAAAAAAAAATGCTTTTGATTTGCTTTGGTTTTGATTTCGCGAAACAGCTGTTCACAGCCTGAAAGCTGATTTCATTTTGATTTCGTTTTAGTGTAACCGTTCTCTTAGAAGAAAATTGCGACGCGCGCTTTGGTTTTGTTTACATTTTTATGATTTAAAAATGAAAAACATTGTAAGTTATCTCGCATTTCATATTTTAGTAATTTAACGATTATGTATTGCATTTGAGACTGCATACGAGCGGACGGAGTCATAAGTGCTGAAGTTTTTGGAGTTTGTGCTTAACTCTGTCAAAGATATTCAGGGTTCAGGGCACTGTTCTCCACAGAAAAAATAAGATCAGGTATTTCAATATAATATCAGTAATATCAATATTTTCATATCAAAGTGAAACTATTTAATATCAATATGAACCTGTAGTACTACATTGATACTAAAAATATTATATTGAAGTGTGAAATGATCAAAGTGATATGAAAAATGCCCTAGTGATATGATTTCAGATCAAAGTAGACATCGAAATTCTGAAAGTAGAAAGAGACACACAGAGTTTCTCAAATCAAAGAGAGACAGCAATAGTCTATCTCGGAAAAAGCAAAAACAATGCTCATTGCTCTGCTGCCGCAAGCGCGAAAATGAGTGCCGATCGTTTTTTCTTCGTGAAAATTTCGAAGTTGGCGTCGGGTCAGCAGCGAACTTCTAGCTTTTTCTTGCGAACTTAATCATTCGATCTGTGCTGGCGCGGTGAAAGGTAAGGCAAATCATTTTCAGGAATACCACTATTAATCGATTATGTTCCATCACCTTTGGCCATCTTTTGGGCAGTTGCTTAATTTAACGCTCATAGAACTTCTCGAAGTTATAGGCAATTCGCTTAGCTGATGATAGAACACATCCGAATTGATGGTTTCATTCGGGGCAGCAGTTTAAAGTGGACGGACATCTTTACAATTTCACCAAACAGCATTATTTTTCTCTGATATCATTACCTTTGCTCCATTATCGTTTTTGCTCGACGCCATTGTATTCAATGCATTTATTATCGCTGGTAATGATTCGTTTCAAAAATGGATCGTTTACGAAGCACTGCAAATCGGAATGCTTTTGAACATAAGTCTTTTTTAAAAGAACTAAAAAAATAAATAATTAGGATGTTCACTTTGTTGTGCACAAAGGCACTCACGTTTCACGTTCTGCCTGCTTTGTTTTTATGCTATGTTGAGTTAAATTGATATAAATAGGAATGACATCTTAAAGCCGAAAAGAATGCAACATTTTTTTAACTCTGCTATTTATTATGTGAAAATTCCAGGGATTATAGATATTGCGAAAATAAATGTAAGTTTTAAATTTGAGAGCGATATCTTAAAAATTGTGGGAGGTATTCAATATTTTTAAGAGTGGGGGTGGTTATAGAGTCAGAGAACTGCAAAAATCACTTTTTTCTTGATTGGCTCATACACAAAAATTCTTACTCAAATTTAATCAATCAACAAAACTCAGAGCTGAATATATTCAACTCACAACGCAATCGCATCGAACGGCGTTATGTGATCCAACGAGTATGTTCATATTTATTCATCGAACAGAACTCAGTGTTGAATATATTCAGCTCATACCGGCAGTCGCATCTAGCGGTTCAGCTAGAGTTTTTTGATCGGACGTTTATGTGTTCGATCGAACAAAACTCAGCGTTGACCGGCCACCGCGTTGACCGAGAGGTTCCACCCTTTCCATCTCTCTCTTTTTGATAGCTGTCAGCAGCGCCGTCACTGCCTATGCGTCTTTGCAAGAGTTTATTCATACGAGGTGATTTTCGCTCACTCTAACCCAGAGTCCGGCACGACCTAGTCTTAAGTGTATTCAACAGCGCTCTGCGGCAGCGACGTTGACACACCAACAGTATACGAGCTTAAGCTGCTCTTTTTTGCAACAACAAAGAAGTGCTAAATGGGCACGCTGTCGTGTGGCTAAACACACACTAGCAAAGCCAAAATGAGCATGTGTGTTTGGCCGGACCCTGCTCTAAACAATCGTCGTTAAGCCAAGCGATCATTCAGCCGAACTGATTGAAATGAAGTCGAACATGATTATAATTAGAGTGCCAACAATTGGTTCCAATAAAACTCTGCTGTGAACATGTTGAGTATGCAAGTTTGATGAAGAGAGCGAAGCCTGTTTATTCGGGTGTTGAATAATGTGTGAGCGTTTTGCAATGGAACGAAGCCGTTCTCTGGTGGGAGTGTTAAATTTAAAACAAACTTGATCTGCGTGCAGACAAAAGGAGTCTACATTACAAAATTGGTTACTCTAGCTCTTCTCTGAGATCGTCTCTGAGATCTAGGTGTTTATATAGACAGACGCCTAGAGGTTGGGCCACCTACCCTCTATAACAATACGCTGGAAAGACATTTTAAATATATTAGAAAAATCAAGGATCTATGTTCCTCAGAACAGACTTCCAAAGTTAGTCGCTATGCAAATCCTTAGAGACCAATTGCAGTGCTTTGCAGAATGGCATACAATTTTCCAGGCTAAAAGAAGACGATATAGAAGACATAGCTGGATGGAGGAGAACGCACGACACTGTACTGGAAAGAATTGATGAAGTCCAGCGGAAATCCTTTGAGGTCACTGCTCGAAGGAGCGAAACTTAGCTTTTGTATAAAGGCCTTAACTTCAACCTGGGTCAAAGTAATTACTTTTAGAGATGATTTTTCGGTGGATGGTATAAACGTAATATTTCACGCGCCACTCAATTATAGACCCCAAATAAGCAACAAGAAGTGCACGCTTTGTAACATGAGCACCAGGGAGGATACCTTCCATTTACTCTCAGAATGCCCAATCCTGGAAGAACTACGATACAAATATTTCAGAGAAAGGTTCTTCACAATGAAAAAAACTAGAGATCGACTCAACGGAGAAAATTGGATTACGCTTGCTGCTTATCTTTCTGCTGCTCTTAAATATAGGCTCAAAAATGTCACAGAGAATTTTTAACAAAATTTATAATTATTTAAACTCCTTACTCATTATACTAAGCTATTAATAATATTATATAAGTGTGCAAACGGCTATGCCAAGTAAACAATTTATAAATAAATCTACTACTGCTAATACTACAGAAAGACGGACGACTAGGCTGTTGATGCTGATCAAGAATATATATACTTTATATGGTCGGAAATGATTCCTTCTGCCTGTTACATACATTTGCACGACTTTAGTATACCCTTTTACTCTACGAGTAACGGGTATAAAAAGAATGAGCGAGAAAGGCGCATGCGTGAGGAAGTCGAGATGCTATTCGGCATGAGTGAGACTCGAAAATTCTATCAAAAGATATACTACTTTTCTAAAAAAATATGGAAGTGGACACTGTTTGGGCACTAGCGCCCGAACTTTTCGTAGATAAGGGTCTGGGTCGACCAAGCTGTGCACATTTTGCTCAGAGGAAATTGTTGTTGGGAATGCTTACACTTTTCCCTTAAGTGCCCATTTGCACAACAAAGTGAATACTCTACATATCAACGAAATAGTTTATAGAGATCAGCACCAGCTTACATGATTATCGACACCATTGCCATAAACCAAGAACAAGAAAACAATTTTCTGTCGCTTAAAACTTTCCAACAAACAACCACAAAAATATGCCCTGCCTGCGGTAATTGGTTTACCTGCGAGCCTTCTATTGGGGGTGAGCCCAACAGCTTAACGCCTAAATTATGGTCTTAGTGAAGTGAATCACATGTTTTCTAATTAAAAAAAGCGAAATGAGATTTTTAACTAAATTTTGCAATTTAATTCCCATTTTAAGGCTGCAGCTTTTTGATATGCAAAATTTCATAATTAACAAGAAAAAAAAATAAGAAATATCCCAAAACTTGTGTAAAAAGGTAATGCAGTCTCTTGTAGAAATTTACATAAATGATTTTTAAACAGTTTGTGTGTCATATTTATTTTTTACACTCCACTCCACATTTTTTGCTGTTTTTTTTTTGTCGACTTGCCAAGGCAAAAGTTGTGAAGGGTAAGAGCAAAGTTTTTGCTTGTTAGCCAAAATGAGCGTATAATTTACACAAAATGCATAAATCTGTTGTGTGAATAAGTGGATGCAAAATGCTGGCTCTGCGCTATATGTAAAGATAAAAGAAGAAAGTTTGGATGTGCCCTTTTTTATTAAACACTTCTTTTCACCTGGTTAGGGATAAAAATAGTCAACTTTGTCACATTATTTCATTTGATCAGGTGATCTCTAGGTGCTTTCAAGTCCTCTTAATTGGCAGTGTGTATACAACGCGAGTCATCCTCATTGACTTGGATGTTGGTATTAAGGTAAACGCATTATCATCATTAAACACTTGCTGCAATAATGGCGCTAATTGAATTTCTAAATGAATATAATGAGTCAACAAAAGCAACAACAAGAGCAATATAAACGAAGCTCGAGTTGAGCCAGCGCATTGACGCCGTGGGCCCATAACAATAGACATGAAAATATGGTGTACAAAATGAACGAAGAGCAAATGCTCTGGTAAAAAACATTTTCATTCGAAAATGATGGCAGTCATAACAGAAATTATGTCTAAATAATACTGTCAAGAAAGTAGCAAATTTATGAAGCGTAGTAAAGTTGCCAAGTGGGTGAATTCATAACGTGTTATAAGATTAAAGTAGGCCTGATGTTGAAGATAAACCAAATTAGATATGTTCTTGTCAAATTTTGCATAAATCAAAATAAAGTGAAAAACATGCAACGAAATTAAATCCTCTCAAACGAAAGGATGGTTAATTCGAAATTTTTCATTGGGTAATTCAACAATTTCCCCTTTTTAATTTTCATCCAAAAAAATGTTTCGTTCAAAATCAAATTGTGTTCAAAATTGAACATGCGACTCGACCCAGAACCTAACGTTGCGTTACATATCATATTCACAACACAAGCAACCTACATACATATTACCTTTCATTTTCTGTAACATAAAATTTAATTAGGGTTGCTGACAAGGGTCAGACTCACCACTTGAAAAGGACCAGTCGTGGGAGCCACTTGCATTGTGTGAAGTAATGTGTATTTCTTTCATGAACGCATTCTTATATTTACATACACGAATGTAACTACACACACATACTTAGATAAGACTAGAAATAAGGGATGAGAAATTTAGAGATAAAAGCAAGATCGCTCACAAGAGCAGTACAAATTCAAACTTACAACTGCGCTCACTAAAAGTGTATAACTATATACAAATAGTCGGCCCTTTTGGTTTTTGTTTATACAATTTTGAGCAATTTCTGCAATTTGAGTTGAATTATTTTGTTATGCATCAAATCCCAAAGTAGAAGAGACTGAGCCCCGGGCTTTTGGACCTAAACACCCATCTCCACCGCGCACATTGATGACCACGAGTCTAAGATGTTACATGTATTGAATCTGCCTAAAAAACATTCACGAATAATTTCTTGAATATCGCATAATTGTGACCACTTGTAATTCTCAAGTTCGAGTTCCGTGCAAGCACAATATAAAAGACGCAACTGAAATTTGTTCACCAGAAATCAAAATGTGTGCAGTTTGGATTCAAAGGAAAGCATAGTTGCTCACCTTAATAAAAAGCGACAAACTGAACTGCTTGCAGCTAGGGCAACGGATATCCAACATCAAGCAACAGTTTTGGGTAGATTGGTCAAGAGACTACCAATTCAGCCTGCAACAGCGGCAGAAGTGGACCAGAGAATCGAAGGATCTGGAAGTGAGAACGGTCTTCATTCTGCACGAGGACAATTGTCCACCTCAACAGTGGATGCTGGGCAAAGTCGAGGAGACCATAAGTGACGCAGATGGCAAAGTGTACGTGTAGCGATCGTGCGCGTACTAAAACATAAGCTCGCACCTTTACCAACTGAATGGGATTAAATTGAAAATCTGTGGTCTTTCAAAGCGGCCGATCTTTAGTCATTTCATTAATTATTAGCTGTAATTAATTTAAGCTATTTAGTTAAGTTTGTATTATCTTAATGTGTAATGAAGTTCATATGAAATCCACATTAATACCCATCATTCTGGTGTGAACTAGGATATTTTTGATCGGTCAAAAAATATTGGGAAAAAGTGAATTTACGAAATTTGGATTTTGAAACCCCATAACTCCGCTGTTTATCGACCGATCCCAAATATCCTAGTTCATTATCCAGTATGTAATTCATTTCTTAACAAAGCCTCGTTTTCATTTTAACTTTCAGATAATCGATTCTCAAAAATTTTTTGCAACCATGGGCCTATGTTTTAAATTTTTGTTCAACTTAGAATTGGAATACAACAACAACAACAAAAAGCCTGTCAACCCCCAAATCATCCGCCAAACTGCTAACTACTTGGACCAAAGAGGTCAAACAGATACTGGACATCCATATTAATGGATATCAGATATCCGCCGTAAACAACCCCAAGATCCTCGGTGTCATGTTCGACCCTCTCTTCATCTCCGCTAAACATTCCGAAGGTGTAATCAAAAAGGTACGTAGCAGGAACAAAGTCCTAAAGGCCATAGCTGGTAGCACTTGGGGAAAGGAGAAGAAAACGATCGTCACCACCTACAAGGCTATAAGAAGGTCTATGATAAACTGCGCGGCCCCAGTATGGAATCAGTGACACCCAGTGGAGAAACCATAGCCCCACCCACGCATCATGTGCAGAAGCCAAGAAGCTGGCAGTAGACCGGTTTAATGGTTGCTCTGCGGAGTATACCCAAAATGCGTTATTGGCACTTGTTTGCCTTCTGATAGATCATGATGAATATTGCAACAACTAATAATTAATTCTGTGTCTGTTGTGTGTATCACAATGCGTATAGTTGCTGATTCAGTGGATTAGGCCTCCTGGGGAAACCACTTTAAAAAAAACGAAAAATTTCGTAAGTTTCGTCTTTGATTTCACTTTTTATATGAAATTAGAAACACATTATTATAGATTAAATCGTATATCCAGCTTTGTCCCTGCGCCATGATTGTGCCAGACTTTGCCTTGATGGATTTGATGGACATTGACCCGGCTCATGCTCAGCCCACACTGAGGCGACTGGTAGTAACCCTCATCGTTGCAGCGGGGCGAGGGAACAGCCAATTGCATACCCGCTTCGAATCCGAGAAATCCTGCAGAATGGTAAATGAAATGAAAGGTGTCTCTCAAATGTGCTGTCTACTCACAGGTTTGCTGCCTTCCACCTGACTGATCCTCTGCCGGGTCTGTGCTTTGTTCTGGTACGGGGCAACACACACTTTCCGTCTCGCGATGCAGTTTTGTGCATTGGTATTGTTCCGGACACATCATACGGTTGCTCATAGAGCGACCCTGCTTGGTATCCGCTTCGGGTTCGGGCCGCACGACACAGTACACCTTTTCAATTGTCCCCTTAACCCCACTGTCCTCACACCACTAGATCTTTGGACCCACCCAGTCGAGGCAGCACTCTACCTCGGACTGGTCCAGATTAGCTCCCAGCATTTCTATAATAATTTACCTCTTACTTTTCTTTTCTTTCTCTCTTTACGTACAAATCTTCCCAGCCGCTACAACAACAACAAAAAAAATTTCTAAATTTAATTTAACCGATTACCTATCGAACCGCTGTTTAATATTACTTATAGGTTTTGTGTAATTTAATTTTTTGTAAACCTTAAAAAAATGACACCTGAAGGTATACGGTATCCTTAAGTTCCTTTTTTCCATTAAAAATCACTACCGAAATCGAGCTGAAACAGAGCGGTTGTTCTTATTGGTGGTCAGTGCATCGAGGATCCTTAATCAGTTTCGTTACGGAATCCAGCCCCAAAAATTGGTACTTTGGGCTGCACACTTTTTGACCTAAATAACCTTTTTTTTTGTTTATTCGGTTAAATTCGTAAAATCAACAAGAACAAGTAAGAGAGCTGTACACGAGTTTCCCGACTACAAAATACCCTGTTCAATTGAGACAATTGTTTGATAACTTTTGTGTTTTTGCTCGTATCTTATTTTCCTTTTGAGAGTAGTTAGATGTAAGGCCTAGGATAGTATATACGAAGCCACCAGGTTCTAACTTTAAAATTTTGGCTGTGACAGTTTTTTGCAGAGATTTTTCGGAAGGTGATTTCTTCTGAGGTGACATCAGTGGGGGCACGAGTCTGGTCGAACATGTTCTCCGTGTGGGCTGTGAAGGCACTCCAGTCTGCTTTGGAAAAATTTGTGTATGTTTTCCTCTCTGAGGACACAAACTCTTCTTCACCATGTAGGGTGAGGGTGATGGGCAGATGGTCGGAGTTGAGGGCGATGTCGACGTTCCACTCGGTGATGGTGAGGAGGTTTGAGCTGACGATGGAGGAGTCGGGGGAACTGCTGCAGTTTGGTGTAATCCTGGTCGGTTGGTCCTGGTTCACGCTGTCGAAGGAGGTATTTTCTGTCTGCTCTGCAATGTTGATCCCTCTGGGGTCATTTCTCAGGAGAGAGAACCAGTTCTCATGGTGGGCGTTGAGGTCGCCCATGATGATCCGACTTACGCCGGTCAGCAGGTGGGCGAGGTTTGGCTGGTATCCTGAGCGGCATGCTGTAACGGGGGGAATATAGACATTTATCAGGTCAATGGACGAGCCGCCGGCTACGATGGCAATCCCTTGGACTTCCATGTGTTCATCGGGGGCTGGGTCGAGCTGCAGGTGTCTGTAGTTTACAGATTGGTGGACGATGAACGCCAGTCCACCACCTGCATTTCGCTGCCTGTCTTGTCGAATGACGTTATACTCCCCTGCTGTGACTATGTGTGCCCTGGGCGTTAGTTTGGTTTCCTGGACCGATGCTATCCGGATCTTGTTTCGGGCCATATAGTCAGTGAGCTCGACGATCTTGGCTCGGAGCCCGTTGCAGTTCCAGTGGACAACCTGGAAACCTTCTTCGGCTGCAAGCGTGGGGTCTATTGTGACTGTGGTGTGTGTGTGGTTTTGGGTTGGTGGCGTGGTATGCATTTGCACGGGTGTTGGAGGCCGCTGCTGCGGAGGCGTGCTAAGTGCAGCCCTCCGTCTTGTACGTGGCGGGGGAGCAACTGGTGTTGAGGGTTGCGGGGCTGGATGTCGAGGCACATTAGCATGTTGCAACAGCGGAGGTGCGGGCAAAATCTGGGCGACAGTGGCTGCTTGTACTGCTGGGGCTGCTGGATTTGGGCAGCAGGGGCCATGGAAGGGCCTGCAGTAGTCCCGTGGTTTGACCAGACGGGAGCATTTTAGGTGCAGCCACTGGAGGCAGTCGATGCACTCGAAGGAGTACCCCCTGCTGGTGATTTTGCATTTGCACACCGGGCACCACAAAATTTTGGGACCTGGATTAGACTCGATGTCACCGGCGCGTAGAAGGAGTGTACTGAGCAGACAGGCCGGAGTTGTCTGCTCAGTGTAAGAAAAAAGGGGGAGAAAGGGAGGAAAAGAGGGGGATGCGTACATACCCTGTTCCACGTGTCCGTGGGTTGACAATCCTTGGCCAGGGGGTTGATTCCTGGGTCGGCTCCGGAGCGTAGATTCGATTGTCGAGAGAGCCGTGCCAAAATTTGTGTCTCTATCTCTTATAGTCTCTGAGATCGACGCGTTCATACAGACAGACAAACAGACAGACGGACAGACGGACATAGCTATATCGACTCGGCTGTTGATACTGATCAAGAATATATATACTTTATAGGGTCGGAGAAGCTTCCTTCTGCCTGTTACATACATTTGCACAACTTCATGATCCCCTTTTCCCATTTTTAATGGGAACAGGGTATAAAAATTGCTAAATCAACAATTTTTGTGTGTAACTTTATCTTTATCACCTGCTTATCTCCTACGAAAAAGCGTTTGTTTAGGGAAAATACCAAAAAAGTTCTAAGGCGAGTTGTCGCCATAGATGAAACATAAATTAATTATTTCATTTTATTATTTTAGATAATGGAACAGTTAAAGCAATTTTCTCTTACTGGGAGCATCAGCATCAAAAAAGGCAAAGAAAGTTCAATTTGTTGCTAATACATGTACAATGTATACATTAGACCTTACATCACAACTGATTTTGAGACTACGAAGTAAAAAGAAAATATTACTCATACGCAGTGTGGGTTACATTAACATATAAATACTTTAGTTAGAAAACCTAGTACGAAGGCTTGTGGATTGTAAAAGGCAGGGAATAAGTTTGTTAAGCCTAATTTAACTTTACACTTAAGTACTAGTAGCATTTTCTTATTAAGATACTGTACTCTGCCTTGTTTGATAAGGTTAAGAAAGAAATTCATTTATATATTGCGAATAAACAAAACCAAAACCTGAAATCCCTTATATAACATCAAATTCATACACTTAATCCATATACCCGCATCCATAGGCATTTTAGCCCACTGCCAGCCCCACTCACTTCCGAAAGAAGCAGCAACCAAGTGGAGGAGGAGGATAACAAAAAAAAAAAAACAGTCTCCTGTAATTAGGTTAAACACACACGTGGCTCCAAGTACCAGCCCTAGTTGTGGTTGTGTGTTTCTGGCCTCAAGTCGAGATAAAATGCTGCAAATATGAGGTGAGAAAATGAAATAAAGCAACAGCCACAGATATACCCATAGCGACCGCTCCAGCTTTCACTAAAAATGACGAGTAATTTGCACGTTTAACCGTATGACAGCAAAAAAAACGAGTCATGTGTGTGTGTTCGGTGTTTGCGGTGTCTAAATTACAATTACATAGCTCCAGCAACGACAACGGCAACCAACTGGCCTCCATCTCGTCCAGTTAGCAGCATATGGTGCCATAATTATCCTGTTGCTTTGCTTACAGCTCAACTCAACTCGAGCTCGGTTTACCCGCCGAGTGTGCCCTACTTGAGGATGTTTGGTTGCTTATCGGAGTGCTCATCAAGTTGCGGTTAGTTGAGATGCTTGATGAGTTTGTTATTAGCTGCTCATTGCATAAGACAGTTGATTAATAGAAATATTATAGCATACTTTTGTGGGCTAGCAATGATTAGCATTTTGGATTACTATGGAAAAACGACAGGAAGATGAGAGGAGAATGTCATTACAGACATGTGTCAAGTAAATATCTTATAAAGAATAGATTTCAATTCGTAATAGATAATCTAGCGATGGCGTGTTTTGAAAGACACAAACTATGAGGTAGAAAACATGCGATTATAGAGGCAGTTATAATACCAACCCTAAAAAACATTTTGCAGTGAACAAAGAGAAAGCATATGAATATAAGAAAAGGTGAAATTTTTGGTTGATATGTTGAGCATTAGCACAACCCTGTTAATAAGTCAGCTTATGCTAACGAATAAGTTTGTATTTAATAGCTGCGATTTACAATTCCAAAAAAATTAATAGATATAATAGTTTCGACCAAATACTCTGGATGGAATCTTATCATTGTGGTACGAACTATACATTAGTACCTTTGATCAGTATAAATTTATCGCGGTGTTCTTGTAAATAAAGGTATTCTTAAGGCATCACAATGTAGGTTCTAAAGCAATGTGGCGGGACAACTGAGGACAATCAGAGTATTTTTATAAATGATTTTCATTATGTTGCAAATTAACTGTTAGAAAGCGCGAAATGATACCTCGGACTAACGAAAGATCAATTTTTTTAATTTTCGCACAACACTTTAAAGTGACTTTCAGATGGTTTAGCAATAAATTTGGTCCAAGAACTTTGGTCAATTGTAAAGATATTAATTAATACCTGAGAAATGGGGGGAAATTCATATAGTTAAGCAGCAAAATTAGTTAATAAGGCATTGGGGCTTTGTGAAGCCGTATACGGACAATTTTATGTCCATTCCTCATATGTTTCAGTCCAAAATGAGACCTACAAGAGAGACAAAGGAATCATTATAGTTATCTTATCTTCAGAAGCGGTTTTTTAATCCTGAGAGAAGATTGTTTCTTATCGTGCAGAAAAGACTTTCTTATTTCTCAGAAAAATACCTTTCCTACCTCCCAGAGAGTTTTGCATAGTGGTACATTTGTTTCGAGAAATAATCGAGAATTTTCTACTGATCTCATTTTAAGTATGTGCAATTTAGACTTTTTTCTTCTCTACGTCTTTTCAAATATTGTAGCATACTTTTGTGCTGCCCAAAGGGTATCCATTATTGCCTTTACTTTTAATTAAGCCTGTGAGTGTGCAAAATTAACAAATAAGCGTATAAATTATGCCACAACACGGTGACAAAAACTGAAACACACTCATGCACGCATTTGCCATTTGCTAAACAACATTGGAAACTGTGACCGCAACCAGAAGCAACCCAGAAATATGAGCACTGCCTGGCGACACTGGCGTCGCTGGCGACTCAGGGCGAACAACATGGCACCAGCTGTCACTTGGTTGGCTGTCATTGTCGTCGACTCTGGCATCTACCAGCTGGTCAGCCTCGAATTTCAGCTACAGTGGCCTTAAAGCCCAAATGCGTTCAAATTTGTTCCCAGTGTGTGCGTGTATGATGGGCACTGTTATTGTTGCTACTGGTCAAACATGACACTTGCTTGGGCAACATACACACGCACGCAAACATTCAGATATGAGAACCACAAGCTAAACGTTTAAATACCCACTAAAGTACTACTGTAAGTCAGTTGTTTTTTTGGTTTACTTTTAATGAATTTAATGATGGTATTCCCATAATGTCGTGAAGCTAGTTGTAGTATAACAAAAAAAACAGCAGACACTGGCGGTGTTCACCAGCATACATCAAAAATCAAAAATCATACATCAAACATTATCCATCCAAAAAAAAATTGATTGGCTTATGCTGAACGGCTTAGATGAAATTTTGTGTAAAAAATAGTATGCGCAAAAGATATTGTTTTCATTTGTATATGGGGTTTAGTGACCTGTTTTTGATTTTAGTCGATCGTTGTACGGACATACCCAATTGCTATTCCAAAAATGTTGTAATTAATATCTGTTGATTTTTGTTGGTTATAAAGATTTTTACTCAACCAAAGACCTCGAGCTAGCCAGTTGTAACTTTGACTAGTTTTCATTTTAATTGACAATCAAAACAACTAGCAATTATGATTGCAAATCACATTCGTTCAGCACAACAATCGAACTAGATTCATCGATTTTTTTGTCATCGATTTGTGCTGGTGAACACGGCCAATGATAGCTCTCAATTGTTTTAATATTTAGAAGTAATATTCCTAAATTAGTTAATTAAGGGCCGATTTCACGTCTTTGATATGGCTGATATGTAACACAGTTAAATGTTAGTTGATGTGACAGATAGTGCTATGTAGGAGATAAGAAATCGGTCTTTAAAATATGAAATTTTATTTAAAAATTCCTCACCTACACAGAAAAAAAAGGCAAAAATAGGAAAGAAAGTCGGTCAAGACCGACATTAATATACTCTGTACCAGTTCAGACCGCCGCTCGCATTTTCTCCCGACTATAATATTATAGTACGTCCAAGGAGTCACGCGGTTATCGTGCAATATTTTAGTATCCTTCTTCTCTTCTTCTTTTTCTTTAGCCCGATATTTCAATCACAACCGCTTAACGGTCTCGGCCGCTGCTACAAATGACCACCAGTCGCTTCTGCTCCGTGCGAGCTGGCACCAATTGTTCACACCAAGTTTGGCAATATCTTCCCGCACCTGCCTTCCCATCTTTTACTGGAGCTTGTTCATCCAAGCGGGTGACATGTCCAATCCAGCGCAATCCGCTGTTGATTAATACGCTTGATTAGACTAGTGTCCTCATATGGCTCATACAGTTCAACATTCATTCGTATGCGAAAATCCTCGCCAACTTTCAAAGGTCCATAATTTCATTGGTGAAGTTTTTTTGACGGTGGTGTGGTATTGTACCCTGTAAGGAGGGCTCGCCGCTCACGTTAGCCAGAAGCTTAGCAGATGCAAAGCGTTCTGTTACCGGTTGGCACCAACGAGGAGGTGTGAGTCGACTTGAGACGCAGTAAGCCAGTATCGCGCTGGGCTCGCCAACTTGAACCGATCAGCCGCTCTACCTCACTACATACGCCCTAGAGCAGGGCAAAACATAGATGTTTTTAGCGATGTATCGATGTTTGGAAGAAGTGGCAAACATCGATGTTTTTTTTCGACATCGATGATTTTACTTTTCTACCAGCTCTAAAAGCGTCGGCAGACGAAGCGAGGAAATTGTAAGAGAACTTATTAAAATTTGTAATTTATAATATAAATGTGGTGGTGTTGGACTTGCCCAGTCGCCGGATCAAAAATATGGACAAATAAGACCACATAATGACAATATTGAATAATATAGGTTATGTCGGCTAACCACAGATTACAGTTACTTACCATTTCAAAAATTTCAATTTTGAATTTCATTCGATAGTTCTGTCTACGCAGAAACATTAAACATTCACAAATCATACGGCAAACAACATATCAGAAACTCTGCTAAGTATATTGACACGAGAAAGTTGTAACAGTTGTAACTGATAATGACGCAACTATGAAAAAAGCTTGTGAGTTACTAAAGCTTGATCACTTACCATGCTTTTCCCAATCGTTTAGCTAACTCGTGCAGGATGCTTTAAAATGGTCATGTGTTAATGGTATTTTGACCAAGTGCAAGCGCATTGTCGCCTACTTCAAGTCAAGCGCAATAGCTAATGTAAAGCTTAAACAGTCGCAGGTCGTTGAAAGTAGGTGGAAAAGCGCATAAAAAAATATACAAATATTATTTTTAACTTATATGTAGTATTACTATCAGAAACATCGATGTTTTTTTCAAATGGTTGCGAACATCGATGTTTTCCCTGCTCTAATACGCCCCCATTAGGTCCATAAAATCTATGACTAGAAATTGCTGGACTTTTTTTATACGTTCATCTCTAAGTTTCACACTCTCTCTCTCACTAAGATTGCCTTTGTTGATTGGAATGCTGTGGTGGTGGATGGGGGGTGTTTAACTGTTAACTGGCCGTTTTTATACACTTGAAAAGTGTATTATAATTTTGCCCGAAGTGTGCAACGCATAGAAGGAGTCATCTCCGACCACATAAAGTATATATATTCTTGATCAGCATGTCGAACTGAGTCTATTAAGCTTTGTCGGCTGTGGATGCAGATCAAGAATATATATACTTTATAGAGTTGCAAATGATTCCTTCTGCCTGTTACATACTTTGGCACAAACTTAATGTACACTTTGTACCTTTGGTACAGAGTATAAAAATTGATTTGATGTCGACCTTCGGATTGAAATCCTGAAATTCTTGTATCAATCCGAAAAAGCTAATTTCAAGTACGTATCCTTACTTGGAAATCAAATGATCCTGACTCGAGATAGTAAGTAGGGATGTCAATGCCAAAACGATCTTAAGTCAAGCTCTCCCGAGTTAAAATCGGGATCAAGACAAGAATTCCGGGATTAAAAAATGCGTACTCAAATCAATCCTTCTCTTACGTGGTTTGAGAATTGGAACTGATTTTAGCCCGGATATCTCGTATGCATTTAGCTTGAGTCATTGGGCGGGGCCGAAAAAAAACGCTCAATAGAAGGTGGAATCGAGCCGACTAATCCATTCTGCAAATTGCTCCTCCAGTATTGCACATGATTTTGTGCCCGGTAGGGCATGATTTCTGCTTGTGAAGTAATTTGCCAGGTCCCGCAAATAGCTGTTTATCCTTCCTTCAATTCGGTATTCTGCGGATCAATGTTTTCACATTCATTGTCAATGGCTTAACCGCTGTCGGGTATTTCCTCAGCAAGAATAAATACATACATCTGACATGGCTGCCATATTTTTGAGCAATTGTCTTTACTATTAATAAAGTTTCAACAATTGTAAACAAACGCAATTTTTTGAACCTCAAGCCAGCTGAACTCGCTAATTAAACATAAGAAAGGTCGCCAGATACATTACAAACCAGTTTCTTTTCGCAAAAACTATGCAATTAAAACCGGTCCAGGGTATGAAAATGACGATCACAATTGCTGCACACGTATGCGTAATATTGACAGGCAAAGCAATGACGGCCATTTGAAAAGCTACGCTGGTACATGTACACATATACCTGGTCCTCCCTGGAAGGACTCCAGCAACCGGGCCGCTCGCTCAACTCGGACTCGTTAACATAACAGCATTTTATGTGAGCTCTGTTTGGTACTGGGCGATAAGCAGGCAGCCGCTGCTCCTGCCCCCCCCTTACTTTATTGTTTATGTTTGCCGCCCATTATGGCCACGAAACTGGCCATCATCATCATCAGTTATTTTTTTTTTTTGCGTAAAGATTTTACGAGACTTGTGTTAAAAATATTACTCAGCTTTTGCAATGTCTAAAAGTAGACACTAAGTGGAAATATTTTCTTTGTTGCAAGATACAAAAAGAAAGTGCAATAAACTGATTTGAAGGAGCTGACACTGCTTGTTAAGTAAAGGGAAATTAAAATGATGATGAGTTCTCATTGATGCCATTTAATTGAAAATTAATGTTTAATACTGATGCTCATTTCACTTTGAGTAAAGAATGAAACAAGTCTAGGCAGCTGACAGCTCAGCTTCAACTTTAATTCAATCGGTAAACTTAAATCTTAAAAAAACACAGTCTAATAGAATTATAATAACAATGGGTTAAAGCAGAACTATTGTGCATACCAAGTACTTACAGGTCACGAACAATAGTTACACCTGAAATAAAAGTTTTTCTTTCTTTTGAAATTATTTTTATCGCAGCAGCAGTCGAAGCAGCCATCGAAGTGTGGGGAACGAGCTTATAGACGAGACACGTGCCGAGGGCACAGCTTCAGCTTATTAGAGAAAACTTGCGCTATGTCTTGTGCATATAAATGGTTCACATTTGGCGGCCACCTTGGCCCACATATGTACTTTATTAAATTTAGTTTCTTGATAGCCTTAAAGAATTTTTAAGAAGAGCTTCCTGTGTCAGAGTCAGCTGCACTTTGTCTTCATAAAAGTCGATTTACATAAATTTGCTGGGATCCTTGCGTGTCTCGGTGCTCGACAATCAATAAACGCACATAAATTTCAGCTCTATCCGTTTGCAGTTCTTTCATTATTTGGGCATCTTTTATGTTTTTATACCCTGTACCAAAGGGTACTAGCTGGGTATAATGAGTGAATATATACGCCACATCTTGAATAACATCAACAGTCTGTTTGTCTGTTAAAGCAAGAGTTAAATTTTATTTAAGCTTCTCCCATTTTGTAGACAGATTGTTCAGAATTTCAATTTAGTAATAAGTCGAGCTATAAGCAAATCAAATTGCGGCACCACAGACAAATCGAATTTTCCTGTCAAAGAGCTGCCATAGAATAGATCAGTCGCCGAATTGGTCTGAGTAAAAAGTATTCTACAAAACTTTATAGTCTTGTAGAGACTGCAAGTGGCAGTTTACAGGGTATATCACAGTCGCGCTTGACCTACTTTTCTTTTTTTTTGTTTGGTCCAAAAGTTCTTATCGCTGGCTTAGCTCCCTTTTTTTTCGTGCCCTTCTCGCTGATGTTTTGTTGTTCAGGATGGCATAATTTATTTGCCATAAAACATGAACTGAAACATTTGTGCTCGTAAATTATGAAAAAAGCGTCAACGTCAAAGCCGAAAAGAAAAGCTCATAAGTAGCAGAGTACAAAAGTATTGGTGGGGATAAAGAGGTTCAAAACTATTTGATATTAGCGAAAGAGGAAAATCACAACTGCCAACTGTAATTTATCCATATTGTACAATATATTCAAAAGAAATGAAAAACTTAAGCTGTAGTCAGCACTTAAGCTATGAAGCATATAAAGTTAATATCCTTCTTATCCCATAAAATGCTATTAGCTTGCTTACTTATTCATCTTCCACTTAACACATGCTCCACATCATACCTTGCCATTCTTTGCTTAATTTTTCCTCCCCCCTTTTCGTGCCTTTTGTTATCTTCCTCAAGAAGTTCCACAGGAAATCACAGGCCGTGAAGGGGCATTGTCAACAACAGGCCTTCTTAGGGGAGGCTGGTGCCAACTGATGCAGCAGCCAGTCAGCCGATTTATTTATTAAAACCAAGTCGACACACTCGCTCGCTCACACGTTACCACACGTTTTTTTTTCTTTTTATATTTCTTGTTCAAGCACATGACATAACAAATTTTTATGCACAGGCGGGAGTAGAGTAGTGGCCGTTGTTGGCTTTCATCTCATTTTCATACCTTTAAGAAAATGTATAACATTTTTTTTCTTCTTATTTTACAGGCATAACTTGGCAGGCCAAAAGACAACCACTTTGTTGACGTCGTAAAGTAAATGCGAGTTGCGCATACGCCGCATGTGCCGAGGCAGAGGTGAAGCGTCTGCATAAAATGTTCATGTGTTGACTACTTGCACATATGTAAAAAAAAAAAAGTTTAAATTAAGACAGAAACTAAAGCCGAAAAGAACTCTGAACCCGAATTTTTATCTTTCATTTCTATCTTTTATTTCTAAAACTTAGCCTGGCAAGTGCTTAAAAATTCAAGCTCATCGTAGGGCCATTTTACTCATTTCTCTTGGACCCAAGAGTTTCGATAAATATTATTTCAAATTTCTTTTTGAGATCAGATTTATATAAATAGTGGAGCTAGAGCGTCAAAATCATATTGCTTCTTCTCTGAAAAATATGAATAGCGTTTTAAGCGCATGTCAACCAACGTTCAGTCGTGTTCAGTACAAGGTTGTTGTGGTTCGAATCTAAGCTAAGCTTCTCCGATAAAAAATTAACAAGATTAAAGAAACAACCGAAATTGTCAATGACAATCTAGAGGAGAATTTTCTTTTAAAATATTCATTAAACCTCTTTTACCCAATTTCGTCGCTGGGAAATTAATTTGCCAAAGGTCATCTATATAATTGAGAGATGTTATCAGTGTTGTCAATTTGTCGTTTTTGCGAACAGATCTGTCCTTTTTGAAACTGCGATTTTCGGAAAAATTTTTATAAATGCAAAATGCAGTGCTCTTCGCACAAGGAAAACAAAATTACTTTTCAGCCACTTTCAACCAAGGCTGCAAATTGGTTCGGAACAGAACCCCTGAGAACCGGTTCGATTCGGGTGTTTTGGGGTTCGCGAACCGGACCATGAACCAGGCGCTCTATATTTTTGACTCCTCGAAACTGAACCTGAACCGGACCACTTTATCGAAAAATGAGGTTTGGTTCAGCAATTTAATTAATTCATTCAACGATACAGATTGGAAAACTCTGGAGATTTTACTATAAACGATTGCATTTCTAACTAAGCGTAAATAATTTTTGATGTAAAGTGACAAGATAAAGTACGATGATTATGATAGATTATACGGAAAGAAACCGTTTGACCATATGATGAATCAACTTGGCTTTGAACGGACAGTATAGATCACAATTCTAGTAATTTACAAGTGATTTATATAACGCTTGGCTTTCACGCCGCGCAGGTGTTTTAAAATCTTCAGCAAATCATTGCTTATTACTATCTTAGTGCCCCGACAATCATTCTTCTAATATGAGTTCAGTACCAGTATTGGCTGCAGTATTCTCAGACCCGAGATTTCATATTTTGCTTACAAAAAACAGTGGCAAAACAACTGACTCAACGTCTGATTGTGAAGAAGAGTAGTTTATGAAAGC